>OV815323.1:13455000-13475000 GCA_929108375.1 Gymnoscelis rufifasciata | reverse complement strand
GAGAAAGCATCCCAGAAGGAACCAACCGGTACTACAAACAAGCTGAGTAAACCCGAAGTTGCACCCAGTGTCAGGAGAAGTATAGCAGAGATAGAAGCTGGCAAAGCCAATACTTCCACTAGCTTTACTTCTCCGAAGACTATCACTCCAAATACCACCAAAATGGGCTCTGCCGCAGACGATATTTCTGGAAGGGAAGCACTTGGGAGCATAAAACAACCTAGCAGTAAGAGACTAGACAGAGTGGCGGAGGCAAAGGCCTGTCTCGTAAAAGGCAAACTGCACATAAATAGCTCCAGGAACCTTAAAGCAGCTATCAAAGACGGCGTTCTCGAGGCACTTGAGCGCTTATACCAACTCGTTAAGGAGACTGATGCTGTGAAGGGTGGCAGCACGGTCCATGAAACCAAAACTCCTCCAAAACCGGCACCTGAAACAGAAAAACACATTAGTATAACAGAAGTAACAAACCTGGAAAAAATTTTAGCTCAACATGCTGAGTTAATTAAGGAAAATAACGAAAGAATGGAAATGTTAAAGGAAAGTTTGGAACGGAAATCTTATGCAAGTGTGGCGGCGACGACCACTGGAATGCAGCAACATGTGCCAACAGCCCTGCACTCAGTGGTGGTCACCGCCAAGGACGAAACAGAGACAGGTGAGGAAGTGTTGGAAAGAATCAGGAAAGCTGTAAATGCAAAGGACGGGGGAATCAAGGTTGACCGGATAAGGAAAGCTAAGGACAGAAAAGTCATCGTGGGATGCACTTCAGATGCGGAAAGGCAAAAAGTTAAAGATAAACTGAAGCAGGCCGAAAACTATCTTAATGTAGAAGATATACAGAATAAAGACCCCCTAGTGATCATCAAAAACGTGCTACAAATAAACACTGATGATGACATCATCAAAGCACTTAAATACCAAAATAGCAGCATATTCGAACACCTAGAACCAAAAAATAATAGAATTGAAGTCAAATACAGAAAAAAGGCAAGAAACCCCCACACATGCAACGTGGTGCTTAAAGTGTCCCCTGCCCTCTGGACCCGCTTGACTCAAGCAGGAGAGCTACACATAGATCTGCAACGCGTTAGAGTGGAAGATCAATCCCCGCTTGTGCAATGTTCTCTCTGTCTTGGATACGGCCACGGAAGACGCTTCTGTAAAGAGAACATCGAGAAGTGCAGCCACTGCGGGGGACCACACATGAGAACGGAGTGTGCCGAATGGCTAGCAGGAATCCCACCAACATGCTGCAACTGCACGCATGCCAAATTAGATAAGACAGACCACAATGCCTTTAGCAACGAGTGCGCAATACGCAGAAAATGGGATATCCTAGCTAGAACCTCAGTTGCATATTGCTAATGTGACTCCTGCTAACAAAACCTCTGCAGAAAATACGGGCTCTTACCATATTGTGCAAGCTAACTTGCAGCGTAAAAATTTAGCGACCCAAGAACTAATGATGGAAGCACAAAACAAGAAAATAGCTATCGCACTGTTACAAGAGCCTTATGTTGGCAACATAGGAAGATTAAAAAACTACCTCGGCGCGAAAGTCTACCAAAACACGACACCTAACGCCGGAGTGATAAAGTCTGCAGTCGTTGTATTTGACGAAAACCTGGACATAGAACAATACCCTGACCTAACCACAAACAATATTGTTGTCATCAAAGCAAAAACCGCTGCCTGGGAAATAGCTATTGTCTCATTTTACTTCGAACCCGACAAAGCCGACCTAGAGCCGTACCTACAACAACTCCGTAAGATCAAACGAAGAATCGGACCAACAAACACAATACTCGGAGGAGACGCTAACGCTAAGAACAGCTGGTGGGGAAGTCTAAAGGTGGACCAAAAGGGCCTTGACCTAGCTGGCACTCTGGAAGAACTTAATTTCCAAATACTTAACGAAGGCGAAACTCCGACTTTTGACACAATCCGTGGTCACAAAACCTACTCCAGCTTTGTTGACATCACGGCCTGTTCAGTGGAGATGCTGGACTTGGTAGAGGAATGGAGAGTCAACGAAGACATGATAAGCTCAGACCACAATGCAATAACATTCAAGGTACGACAAATAAAATCAAAAGGCATAGAAACTCAAAGAACAACTAGAATATACAATAGCAAAAAAGCTAATTGGAGCCAGTTTAATGATAAAATGGCACAATTGCTACAAACAAACAACATATCAAAGGAAACAATAGACAAAATAGACAACACAACAATATTAGAACAAATTATAACCAAATACACATCAATAACAATAGAGAGTAGCCAGCTCAATATACCTAAACTAAAAAACAAAGTTAAACTTACCTTTCCGTGGTGGTCTGAAGATCTTGAGAAGTTGAGGCAGGAGATGAACACCAAGAGACGGCGAATCCGCTGTGCTGCGCCCATCCGAAGAAACCGAGTCGTAGAAGAGTACCTGCGAACAAAAGAAACATATGAATCATACGCACAAAAAGCCCAGACGGAAAGCTGGAAGAGTTTCTGTGAAAAACAGGAAAAGGAAGGAATGTGGGAGGGAATATATAGGGTGATCGGTAGAACTACAAGGAGAGAGGAAGATCTGCCTCTAGCACAAGATGGAAGAGTGCTGAGCCCGCAGGAATCTGCCAAACTCCTCGCACAGACATTCTACCCGGAAGATGCAGAAGCGGAAGATAACGAATACCACAAGATGATAAGAAAGGAAGCTGAAAAAGTAAACGAACAGGTGCATGATGTTAACCATGACCCCTCGTTTACTCTTAAGGAGCTCCTTGACACTGTGGATAGTTTTAATCCAAAAAAAGCACCCGGCGAAGATGGATTAACGGCCGATATCTGCAGCCACGCTATCAAAACCGATCCCGAAACTTTTCTTGCTATCACCAATAGATGCCTAGCTTTAGAATACTTTCCCATTCTATGGAAGAGGGCCACAATAGTAGCTATCAGGAAACTAGGAAAAGAGGACTACACAAATCCTAAATCCTACAGACCAATTGGCCTACTACCGGTAATGGGAAAGATACTGGAGAAGATGATAGTAGGACGACTGAAATGGCACCTGATACCCAAAATGAGTCAACGCCAATACGGGTTCATGCCACAAAGGAGCACCGAGGACTCCCTCTATGACCTTATACTACACATACAATCTAGACTTAAAAAGCGCCAGATCGTAGCGGTCATTTCACTGGACATAGAGGGAGCCTTCGACAGCGCATGGTGGCCAGCGATAAAGACCCGTCTTGCTGAGGAAAATTGTCCTGCGAATGTCAGAGGAGTCCTACACAGCTATCTAGAAAATAGAATGATTCATCTGAGATACGCAGGACAAGAATACTCAAAGGCTACAAACAAAGGATGCGTTCAAGGCTCGATTGGAGGACCCATCCTTTGGAACCTCCTGATCGATCCCCTGCTTAAAGGCCTGGAGAAAAGAGGAGACTACGCCCAAGCTTTTGCGGACGATGTGGTGCTGATCATCAGTGGTGATACTGGACAAGAGGTGCAGAAACTGGCAAACGCAGCGCTCGCGTATGTCCAGCAGTGGGGTGTCAAAAACAAACTCAAGTTCGCAGCACATAAAACCAAAGCTTTAACCATAACAAGGAAACTTAAATTTGACACACCACTGCTGCGGATGGGCGATGTCGACATTGAAATGTCACGCGAAATGAGGGTTTTGGGCCTTACTATAGACGACAAACTGACTTTTAATAGTCACTGCGCTGAAGTCTGTAGAAAGGCCCTAAACGTTTATAAGCTTCTATCCAGGGCTGCAAAAACCAGCTGGGGTCTTAGCCCGGAGGTGATCCGCTGCATATACACAGCCGCAGTAGAACCCATTATTTTATACGCTGCAAGCGCATGGGCACCAGCCACGAAAAAGCTGTGTATAGCTAAACCGCTTAACGCCGTACAACGAGGCTTCGCACAAAAGCTGACAAAGGCTTACCGAACAGTGTCACTAAATTCGGCTCTAGTCCTGGCAGGGATCCTCCCGCTAGATCTCCGAATACAGGAGGCAGCTGCCCTGTATAGAGGAAAACGCGGGGAGCCCCTGCCCGAAATAGGAGACCGAATAGAAGTTGAGAAAATGGTACCCTTTGCTGAAATCACTCACCCTGCGGAAGTAATGAACCTAGGGTTCACGTGCCTGGTAGACGAATCTGACATTGTATGTCACAACACACAAGCAGTGAGGATCTTTACTGACGGGAGTAAGATCGAGGGTAAAGTCGGTGCTTCGCTTTCCATATGGAATAATGAAGCAGAGATAAAAACCCGAAAACTGAAACTGGCTCCTCACTGCTCAGTCTACCAGGCGGAACTACTAGCCATCAAAGTGGCAACAAGTGAGGCGCTTCATAGGCCTGAAACCAGCTGCGGTATCTACAGCGACAGCAAATCAGCATTAGAAACGGTTACGAACGCCAGCTCAACTCACCCGCTAGCTGTAGATACTCGCAACAACATCAAGGCAGCTCTGACCAGGAACAAAAATATAGCTTTGTTCTGGGTCAAAGCACATGCCGGGCTGGAAGGCAATGAGCGTGCAGACCAACTAGCAAAAGACGCAGCTCTTAAATTAAAGACCAAGCCAGAACTAGACTGCTGTCCTGCCTCATATCTGAGGCGGCAGATTCGTCTTGAGACTCTTCAGATATGGGGAAGGAGATACGAAAATGGCGAAACGGCAGCGGGAACAAAACTCTTTTTCCCTGATGCGATAAAGGCCTACAACTTGGTTCGCCAGATTCCCACCAGTGCACTGTTGACCCAGATCATGACGGGGCATGGTGGGTTCTCCGAATACCTCCATCGTTTTAAGTGTAAGGAGAACCCATCATGCATCTGTGACCCGGCGATGACAGAAACCGTAACTCACATACTGTGTGAATGTCCAGTCTTTGGAGTAGTGAGACACGACTTTGAGAGTCAAGTAGAAGAAAAAGTGAACCCGGAAAATTTTAAAATATTGTTAGTGAATAAGAAAACTAGAAATAAGTTCTTAGAATTTTGTAAGATTATATGTAATACAGTAATAAATAGGAATAAGGATAAATAATATATGACTATCATATATTTGATGATATATGAGCCAGTCATAAAATTAAGTTAAGCGTAAGAAAATAGTATAGGAAATTATAATAGATAAAACGGCAATAATGATAAGTTAGAAAGATAGAATAAAGTCACTTGAGACAAAGTTAAATATATAAAAAGAGATAAGCAAAAAGAAAGAAAAGAAAGTCTCTGTTTGTGCAGGGGTAAAAAAAGACTACAATATAAAAAAAAAAAAAAAAAAAACCTAACCTAACCTAACCTAACCTAACCTAACCTAACCTAACCTAACCTAACCTAACCTAACCTAACCTAACCTAACCTAACCTAACCTAACCTAACCTAACCTAACCTAACCTAACCTAACCTAACCTAACCTAACCTAACCTAACCTAACCTAACCTAACCTAACCTAACCTAACCTAACCTAACCTAACCTGACCTAACCTAACCTAACCTAACCTAACCTAACCTAACCTAACCTAACCTAACCTAACCTAACCTAACCTAACCTAACCTAACCTAACCTAACCTAACCTAACCTAACCTAACCTAACCTAACCTAACCTAACCTAACCTAACCTAACCTAACCTAACCTAACCTAACCTAACCTAACCTAACCTAACCTAACCTAACCTAACCTAACCTAACCTAACCTAACCTAACCTAACCTAACCTAACCTAACCTAACCTAACCTAACCTAACCTAACCTAACCTAACCTAACCTAACCTAACCTAACCTAACCTAACCTAACCTAACCTAACCTAACCTAACCTAACCTAACCTAACCTAACCTAACCTAACCTAACCTAACCTAACCTAACCTAACCTAACCTAACCTAACCTAACCTAACCTAACCTAACCTAACCTAACCTAACCTAACCTAACCTAACCTAACCTAACCTAACCTAACCTAACCTAACCTAACCTAACCTAACCTAACCTAACCTAACCTAACCTAACCTAACCTAACCTAACCTAACCTAACCTAACCTAACCTAACCTAACCTAACCTAACCTAACCTAACCCTAACCAATGCAATGCAAAAAAAGGTTGTACTCGTACGTTATATTTTGTTTTATTAAATTTCTGTTAGTTCTATATCCCTTATTGTAATTTATTGTTTATGATATGTATTATTATTAATTGAGTTTGTCTAGGCCGTTTACTTCTTTAATTAAGTTTAAAGATTGCTAAATGTCATTTATATTGATTGGTATTTTGGTATGCTTATATTATATATTGTATGTGGAATAATAATTATTTTTGTAAGTGTTAGTATGATCAATTGTTTAATTTGTTAGGGGATTGGGTTAGGGTATCTTAATACCTCCACCTCTACTGTTTATTGTGTTAGGTCTTTTTACATTTTTGATATTATTGAGAGTGGATTGATTTGTTTATAATACATTTAGCTTTTTAATAAAATGAGATTCTTTTAATGTAATTGTTTAATGTAATTTATTTCTGGCCTCTGTATTATGTTGCAAAATTTTAATTATATGTATATATATTGTTTTAGGTCTAATTATATTTTAGAAGATGTTGATTTATTCATATAATTTTATTGATAGATATGGTTTTGTTTATTTAATTTCTGCGTTACGGGTACTCCTCTTTTGCAATGCAAAAAAAGGTTGTACTCGTACGTTATATTTTGTTTTATTAAATTTCTGTTAGTTCCATGTCCCTTATTGTAATTTATTGTTTATGATATGTATTATTGTTAATTGAGTTGGTATTGTATTGTGTATTGTATGAGAATTATTATTATTATAATAATTCACATACAATATTATAGTGCAGTGTAGCTCAATTAATAATAATCTGTTAGTATAATCAATTGTTTAGTTTGTTAGGGGATTGGGTTAGGGTATCTTAATACCTCTACCTCTACTGTTTGTTGTTTATTGTTGTGTGTTTATTGTGTTATGTATTGTGTTGCATTTTTGATTGAAGTATTAATTTTATTGATTAATATGTATTGTTATTCTTAGTAGAGTTTGTGTAGTGAATTGATAATTTGTTTTTCTTTATTTATTTATTTTGGTTAATTAATTTTCCATTTTCTGGATCCTCCTCTTTTGCTGAGCAAAAAAGGTTGTATTTAATGTTTACTTTGATTTAATGTCTTGAGGGTCTATGTTCTTTTATTCTAATGTATTATTATTTCTTATGTTTATTTGTATTCTTTTTCCGTTTATTTTAATAAAATTAAATTTATGTCAATTTTTAAATAAATGAAATTTAATGATGTCGCACTTAATAGCGACAGGTGTATGTAGTTAGTAAGTTTAGCCGTCGTCCCTGTCATGGGAAAATGGTAGGCTTATAAATAAAAAAAAAAAAAAAAAAAAAAAAAAAAAAAAAAAAAAAAACCTAACCTAACCTAACCTAACCTAACCTAACCTAACCTAACCTAACCTAACCTAACCTAACCTAACCTAACCTAACCTAACCTAACCTAACCTAACCTAACCTAACCTAACCTAACCTAACCTAACCTAACCTAACCTAACCTAACCTAACCTAACCTAACCTAACCTAACCTAACCTAACCTAACCTAACCTAACCTAACCTAACCTAACCTAACCTAACCTAACCTAACCTAACCTAACCTAACCTAACCTAACCTAACCTAACCTAACCTAACCTAACCTAACCTAACCTAACCTAACCTAACCTAACCTAACCTAACCTAACCTAACCTAACCTAACCTAACCTAACCTAACCTAACCTAACCTAACCTAACCTAACCTAACCTAACCTAACCTAACCTAACCTAACCTAACCTAACCTAACCTAACCTAACCTAACCTAACCTAACCTAACCTAACCTAACCTAACCTAACCTAACCTAACCTAACCTAACCTAACCTAACCTAACCGTTACGCTCAGGCAGCCATCGAAGCGCCAGCTCTAATATCTCACTCCGCATCAAAGTTATCGCAGTTTTTAACAAAAGTGCTCGGAAAAATCTACAAAAATATTCGTCAAGTGCGGGCTAAAATTCTGATCCGCCTTGTGGAAAAAAAATCCTAAAAAGTTCTAAAAATCACACAGTTACAGTGTTTTTTGTGGTGAAAATTTTGTAGAAAACTTTGAGTGCGTGCGCTGCAAGATTTTCAGCGATAACATCTACTTTTTCTTCTTGAATAATATCAGTGGTTTGAAGATCTTTAATTTGATACCTCATTTGGAATTTTTGAACCAATATTGGATGAGAAAATAGCATAAAACCACTTCAAGACAGAGCATTTTTCTTTATTTACATTTTTTAATGTAAATTTCTGGCTGTTTCCTGAAGAATATCAGATTTCTGAGCGTAACCACAGAAAGCCTTACTTCAGGCTCTACAAGAATATATAATTCTTGGATTTTTACTGCAATTCCTCTGGATGTTATAACAGAAAAATCTTTGCAACTCCTGTTTTTGACCTCATCCGCAAGCATCTTCTAGAAGTTAGCAACCTGAAAGAAAAGAAGGAGCTCGTGAATGCAAGTTGGGGGTTTTTTACCTTATTGTTCTATGATAATTAATTTAAAAGTTATTAGCATTTTTCAAAATTAAACATAGACCTTTTGTTTACAAATTGAAAAAATCTAAGATATTCTAAAATATTCACATCACAGTTTTTATAGCAATTAAATCGTATAGTTCAGTGTCAGTTTAGTATATTTTTTTGAGTTTTTAGCATCCATTACTAATTAATTCGAATATTTTGCAGGATATTTGTTTTGCCAACTTGTCAAACTTTGTCCTGTTCTATTCATAGTAATTTTTAAATAGTCAATAATAGTCAGAAATATTAATTTATGGGTTTTATAGCATTGCAATCGCATAATACATAATTTATATGTTATATTACGAAGGGTTTCGCCCTCCTTCATCAAGTTAATTTCATTTATTTCAAGATATTAGTTTATTTTTTTTTTGTCAACTTGTGAAACTTTGTTATGTTCATGCATGTCCACCAAAACTCTTTATAATTGAAGTTTAGTAATTGTTGTAATATTATTTAACAATTGGTTGTTACACACAGAAACTTACTTATTGCCTGGAGTGATTAGTGGCTCTATACACCACATGATTTTCAGTTGAGAGGTTCAGTCATTGCTTAGATTTTGTAAAAGTTTCTTTTTATATTGAGTGGCGGCATGGTTGCTTGTATAAAGGAACATTTTTGGTATTAGGCTTACATTCCTGGCTACACTGGTGGCTGATTATTTGTTGCTCTTTGCAGCAAATGATTTTCAGGGGCACAGTACAGTATATATAATAATTATTGAAATTTTGAGATAAAGTGTTTTCTTCAGATTGAATGACACAGCGGGCAGATTAAAACTTGAGGCACAATATTTCTTCATTTCTGGTTGCACTTGTTAGTGTTTCTATAAGTCTTATATATTGGGGGCTTCTGAGATTTGTATACTTGAAGAAATTTTCATCAAAAAATTGTTTTTTGATAGCTCTAAATAGATTTTTAAGTTTTCACTCCGCTGTAAAAATAACTCATTTTGTTTTTTTTTGCTTGTATTTTGTGGGTATTTCTTTAGTTCTTCTATATTGGGGGCTTTTAAATTAGTCATAGTTTAAGAAAGGAAAAAAAAAAAAAAAAAATTACAATAAAATCCATTTTTTTTTTTAATATTTATATGGATTTTTAAGTTTTCTCTCCGTTGTTTATAATATTCCTATGGTTAAATTTTTGTTTTACTGAATTTGCTTTGTTTAGGGTTTGCTAATTATTCTTGAGGTTCACCTTTTGTAGCTTATTTACATATTGTTTGCAGGGGGTTTAGTATATGCTTTTATATATAAGTATTTGGCAGACTTTTCTTGGGCATTTATTCATAGTATTTTTAATGGTTAGTGGGATCTGTCTGTTGCTATTTTAGTGGAGCTTCTATTTGGTTATACAATTTTGGTGAAAGTTATCTTGTTTTCAGGTAATCTGTTGATAATCTTGGTAACTTATTGATTGGTGGTAAATATTTTGGATTTTGCTAATTGTTTACACTGCTTTAATCATTTGTCTCTAACCCAATCTGCAATTGCGAAAATCAACCTTAGATAACCTTTAGAGATTTAGAAACTGGTTAGAACAGGAGGGATAAATTTAATACAAATTCAGACTGTGAGATTGACCTGTTGCAGTAAGTCAGGTTCAGGTGTCTGTAGTGGCGCCATCTCAGGTTTAATTTTGTTTTTTTTTTTTTTAATTTTTTTTTTGGTGAAGGCTATTTTTCCTTTTTTTGGTCCATATGTTTTCATAGGGTTTTCAATATTATTATTATTAATTCCATTAAGGGCATAGAAAAATATTTAGAAACAATTTAATTACTAGGGGTAGAGTTCAGTTGCCATACTTTGTAGACATTTTGTGTTGTTTTGATTAATTACAAGATTTTTCCTGCTATTTATAGTTTATTTCATTAGAGTCATTGAAGAGTTGTTTTAATTGATCTAACTCTTATTAAGAAAGTAGCCTTTATTCAGGTAGGGTTTGTTTATTGCAGGGTTGCAATGGTTGATTCAATTAATTTCTTATTTGTATAACTTTTTGATAGGGTAGTATTGGGGATTAGCGCCTAAACATCTCGTTATAGCAAGCAGCTTGGGTTTCTGTTGGGGTAATTTAGGAGCTGCTGGGAGGTTTTAGCTCGTAGTTCTCCTGTTATAATATCTATACGGAGTATTAAACATTTTTGGGACAGAGGAAGGTGCTTTTTATCGTCTAGATTACTGGGGGTAGAGTTTGGGTGCCGGACTTTGTGGTAATTCTTGGGTTTTGATTAATAACCTTAAGTTTCCAGCTATTTTACAGTTTATTTTATTTGTAGTTATTTTATATTTATTTTTATTGATTTAACTGTTATCAGGAAAGTTGCTTTGATTCAGTAAGTTTTTGCTTTTTGCAAAATAGTACTGTTATTTTCTTTAAATTTCTTATTTTGCATTCCTTTATTTAATGGGTAATTTTGGGGAAGGTGCCTGAATTTTTTTTTGGGAGCAGGTGGCTTGATTTTCAATAGAAGTTTTTTTTTTGGGCGCTGCCTTGAGATCTTAGCTCTATTTTCTCTATTATAATATTTATATGGGGTCTTAGTAATTTATTACTCTATTACGGGGTATTAAATTTTGTTGGGAATTGGTAGGATAAATTTTAAAAAGTGTTCAGTTGCCTCATTCTGTAGTAATTCCTTGTGCTTTGATTATTAAGATAAATTATTTTTTTATAAATATTTTATTAGATTTTATGTATACAGTTATCTCACATTAGCTTTTATTGGTTTTACTGCTATCAAGGAAAAGTTGCTTTGGATTAATAAGGGGTTGTTTCTAACAAAAAATCACGGGTAAAGTTTATAAATTTCTTATATTGCTTATTTTTCTTAGGAGCTAATATTGATAGATAGTGCCAGGGTTTTCTTTGATATAGGCAGCTGCTGTTGCTTTTAGATTTATTTAGGCATTTATTAAGTTCTAGATTTATTAATTCTGACTCTTTAATTAGTATAACTTATTGGGGTTTATTTAAGATAGGTAGTTATTTATGCGGTCTGAGCTCTTATGGTGGTCTGAGCGTGTAGGGTGCCTTCCTATTCTTGGGTTTTTAGAGGGTTGTAGTATAGAAACTATTGCGTTTTGTTTCGAATTTTTATTTATTTATTACTATGTCTTTTAAAACTAAGACTATCCCTTTGTTCAAGGGTAAGGTTAGGTCAACTGCAAAGAATTTTGAGGGCAAGGGTCGTTCGCCGAGATCTGGAGCGCTCCGGGTGCAGCCGTCGGTGTCGGGCGAGCAGGCCGACGGGAGGCTGCCGGCCAGTTGTCCCGGCGCCGGACCTTCTCCGTCGGAGGTGTTTGTGCCGCGCCCGCGTCTCACGCGCAGCCCGGTCACGCCTGGTTGGGGTCTCGGTGAACCTGAAACAAGTAAAAACTTAGGTGAAGTGGTTGCTGGAATAGGGCTCGATCATATTTCTGCGTCGGGGCAGCTGGGATCGGATAGTCAAGATATCATGCTGGGGCAGAGTACGCCGGTGGTTGTGGGTCCACTGGAGGATTTTGCGGCGGCCTCGAACGTTTCGCAGGTTGCCTCCGACAGCGTGTGCCGCTTTCTCGAGACGTCTATGATGGCCGCGGGCGGCGTCGAGCCGGTGCGGGACGCGCCGAGCCTTGCCGATGAGCTTCTAAAGAGTACCGTAGCGGAGCTCGATAAGTCGCGTAATATCGCTCGCGACATAAAGGAGTCGGTGCTTGCGGGGCTGCACGGACTGCATGCAATGGTGTTGCGCGTCGCGGACTCGCGAGCGCGGCACATTACCGACAGGGCGCGCGAACGTGCGCATGCTGAGCGCCTGCTGGGGCTTGAGCGACAGCTGTACGCTAGCAAGCTGGAGACCTTGACTGGGACTATTGTTAATGGCCTCGATGAGGTGCGCCAGGCGACCGAGCGGGCGACGCGGGAGGCTCAGATTTCGCGATGTGCCGTCGAGGAGGCTAGGGCGGCAATGGCTGCGTCTGCGCCCGCGGCGCCTGGTGAGGCCGGCAACCTCCGCCTCATCGGTCAGATGCTCGAGGAAGCGCGCGCTATCCGTCGGGAGTGCGGTAGTCCCGCTGCGCCTGCGCCTGAGCCGGCGACGCTGCCTGCGGAGCGCCCCGACCGCCACGACAACGCTGGCCGAGCGCCGAGCGGGCGCCCGACCTACGCGCAGGCTGCTAAGCATCCAATTATGGTCAGGTCTAAGAATCCAGCGCTGACGGGCGATGACATCCTCGGCCGAATAAAGCAGAACGTAGACGTTATCGGACTCGGTGTCGGCGTCAACGGAGTGCGCAAGTGCCGCGGCGCCGGCGTCGCGATCACACTAGAGAGTGCGCACGAGCGAGAGGTCATGGAGACGGCGATCCGCGCGCTCGGCGAGGACCTCACCGTGTCGGAGCCGCGCGTCAGGGACCCGTTGCTGCGCCTGGTGGGGGTCGTCGCCGAGCTCGCGGACGCGCGCCTCGTGGAGGCGCTGCTGCGTCAGAACGAGCCGCTGCTCCGCGCCGTGCCTGAAACGGAGAGAAAGGTGAAAGTTGTGCGACGTATCAAGGGGCGCAATGCGGGACTCAGTAACGTAATCTTACAAGTAAGCCCTGGCGTGTGGGCGGCGCTGCTCGAGCGGCGCGTGCGGCTCGGGTATCAGATGGTGGCGGTGCTGGACCAGTCCCCGCTGGTGCAGTGCTACCGCTGCCTGGGCTTCGGGCACCGCGTGGCGGAGTGCCGCGCGCCGGCGCCGAGCTGCGGGTTCTGCGGCGCGGCGCACGACACGCGCGCCTGTCCGTCGCGCGGCGCCGCGCCGCACTGCGTCAACTGCGCCGCGCGCGGGGCGGCCGCGCCGGAGCTCGCGCACCCCGCCTACAGCGCGGACTGCCCCGAGTGGCGGCGCTGGGACCGCATAGCGCGCCGCGCCGTGCGCTACTGCTGAGGGCGCCGCGGGGGCTGCATCGGATTATATCTGGAACATTAAGGTTGTACAGTTTAACGCGGGCAGGGGTAGAGCGGCAACGGTCGAATGTTTGAGAGAGTCTAGTGCTAGGAATCGTTCGCTTCTGCTCCTTCAGGAGCCCTATGTGGGATCGGTGGGGCGCATGGCTGCGCCGGCCAGCTGCAGGGTGGTGCAGAGTGATGCGGGATCGGTCGACGGGCCGGTGCGTGCCGCCGTTGTTTGTCTGGATCCCAATATAAATTTCAGCGTTGACGATAGATTTATCACGAGGGATATAGTCGGGGTTGTTATATCGTTGGGTAGATTTAAAGTAGGTGTGGTCAGTGTTTACCTTGATGGTGAGCGGGATGTTCACGTTTGCCTTCGATCGCTGGGAGACATCGTCCGGCGCATGGGCTGCGACAGGGTCGTGGTCGGCGGCGATGTTAATGCGCGCAGTCCGTGGTGGGGCTGCGCCGAGGAGGACGCGCGTGGTGCTGCTGTTGTGGAGACGTTCTCCGAGCTCGGGCTCGAGGTGCTCAACTCGGGCTCCGCGCCGACCTACCTCGCCTACCGCCAGGGCCGCGCCGCCGCCAGTATCGTCGACGTGACGGCCTGCTCCGCCGCGCTGCTGCCCGCCGCCGCCGACTGGATCGTGGATGAGGCGCTCTGCACGCTCTCCGATCACAGGGCGCTTACTTTCTCGCTGCGGCTGAGCTCGAGCGGTCGCGATGCGCTCAATTATACCTGCGGCACCAGAATTTATAACACCGCGAAGGCAAACTGGTCGATGTTCCGCGATGAGCTAGGCGATCGCTTGCGTTCCATGGCCGTCGGAGAGCTGGTCGCCGCCGCCGACGACCCCGCGTCCGTGAACGATGCCGCCGAGCGCTACGTGGAGTGCGTGGTCGCCGCCTGCGAGAGGGCCGTCCCGCGCATCGCGCCGGCTCGCGCGAGGGCCTGCAGGTGGTGGACGCTGGAGCTGAGCGCGCTGAAGGCGGAGATGGTGCGACGCAGGCGAAGGATCGCCAAGGCTAACCCCCTGCGGCGTCGGTTCGTGGTCGACTCGTACCTTGAGGCTCGCGTCGAGTTCGGGAGGGCGATCGAGGCCGCGCTGACCGCGAGCTGGAAGGCGTTCTGCACCGGCGAGGAGGCGGAGACGATCTGGCGGCGCTCGTACCGGATCATGCGCGCGTGCCGCGGCGCGGCGCCGGACCGGCTGCTGTGCGCGGCGGACGGGAGCGCGCTGGATGCGGCGCAGTCGGCGGCGCTGCTGGCGGAAGCCTTCTTCCCGCGGGACGCGTTGAGCGACGACACGCCGGAGCAGGCGGAGCTGCGCGCGCGCGCCGATGCCTGGGCGCGGGAGCTGCGCGCGGCGCCGCTGCCGGTGGAGGAGCGCGCTGCGTTCACGGAGGAGGAGCTGGACGCTGTCCTGAAATCAATGAGTTCTAGGAGAGCACCGGGAGGGGATGGTCTCACTCTGGATATTTGCCTTCAGGCCTGTAGGGTGGATAGTACCCTTCTGTTGGGCTTGTACACGTCGTGTCTGAGTTTGGGTTGTTTCCCTTTTATATGGAAGGTGGCGACCATCAAAGTGATACCGAAGCCCAACAGGGAGTCCTATACTTCACCAAAATCTTACCGGCCGATAGGTCTGCTGCCCGTTCTGGGTAAGGTGCTGGAGAAACTTTTCGTCAACAGGCTCCAGTGGCAGCTCGGTAGCGAGGGGCGTTTGAGCCCGTTCCAGTATGGGTTCACGCCCCAGCGCAGCTCGGAAGATGCTCTCAATGATGCCCTGTCGGTCGTCAGGGGCGGCCTGGAACGAAAGGAAATTGCAGTTATGGTTTCGTTAGATATAGCTGGTGCTTTTGATAGTGCTTGGTGGCCGGCGATTGTGGATCGATTGCGGGTAATGGAGGTTGATTTGCCGGTGGTGCGTCTTATTTTGGATTACCTGTCGGAGCGTAGGGTGTACCTTAGGTACGCTGGAGAGGTTGTGGCTCGGTGCACCGATAAGGGCTGTGTGCAGGGCTCCACGTGCGGCCCCATCCTCTGGAACCTGCTGCTGGGGCCTTTGCTGGAGCAGGTGCAGTACGGCGGCGTGAGGGTTCAGGCCTTCGCAGATGATATTCTCATGGTGGCGGTCGGCGCTGACGGAGCGGGGGTTGAGGCGAGGCTCAATGGAGCGTTGGCCGTTGTTGCTGAGTGGGGTCGGAGCCTGAAACTAAGATTTGCACCTGAGAAGACGCAGGCTATGTTGTTTACACGTAAAATGCGCTATTATGCCCCGGCTCTTTCTATGTTAGGCGTTCCTCTTGTTTATGGTGATAGTCTCAGGATATTAGGGTTAACATTCGATCCTTTATTGAATTTCAGGAAACATCTCAGTAATGTTATTCATAAGTCTATTACATTTTACAAGGCGGTGTCGAGGGCGGCGCGTGCGCAGTGGGGCCTTAACTCTGATATCGTGAGACTAATCTACATGGCGGTGGTGGAGCCTACGATTTTATATGCGGCCAGCTGTTGGGTTGATGTGTCTGAAAAGGCCTATGTTGGTAAGGCTCTTGATAGCCTTGCTAGGATATATGCTATTAAAATAAGCAAGTCTCATAGGACGGTTTCTTATGTGGCTTCTTTGTTGCTGGCCAGAATTTTGCCCCTAACATTTAGGCTGAGAGAAAATGCTCAATTATATAGGATTAAGAAGGGCGAACCTTTATCGTGCTTGCCTGGACGCCTTGTGGAAGCTAGGGGTAGTCCTTTTTCACTTCCTCATCCAGCTGATAGGAAATGCATTGAGTTTGGGCTTCTCGAGTCCCAGGCTGATGTTGATGGCCTGGGGGTGGAGGAGCTTATATTCTTCACGGATGGAAGTAAGCTGGAGGGGCAGGTGGGTGCTGCTGTCTCCTGTTGGTCCGGAGGCAGGGAGGTTCGGCATGCTAGTATTCGCTTAGAGAGCTTTTGCACTGTGTTCCAAGCTGAGCTCTCGGCAATATCCAGGGCTCTGGAAATGATTAGGGGTAATTATATTAGTATTATAATAGCCAGTGATAGTCGGTCAGGATTGGAAGCAATAAGTGATCCCAATTCACTCGATCCCATTGTTATGGGTATTCGGAGGGGTATTTCTGGGTTGATGGGGGATGGTATTAGTGTACGTTTGTTCTGGGTTAAGGCTCATTGTGGCATATTTGGTAATGAGCGTGCTGATGAGCTGGCTAAGCAGGCGGCTCTTACTTGTAGAAGGTCTCCGTTTTACGACAGATTTCCGCTTTCGTTTGCCAGGAAGGTTATTAGAGGGGACTCCATAGTTGAATGGCAGAGGACTTATTTGTCATCACCGAGGGGTGAGCTTACTAAGTTATTTTTTCCGGAGGTGACCTTGGCTTATAAAGTTCTCTGTAAAATTACTCTGGATAACTATCTTGCACAGATTTTGACTGGCCATGGAGGCTTTCGCTTCTATTTACATAGGTTTGGCTTAGCGGAGAGCTCGATGTGCAACTGCGGGGAGGGGGTGCCTCAGACTGTGCAGCATGTTCTTGTGGATTGTTGTAAGTTTGGTAGGTTAAGGTATGACTGTGAAAGTGAGATTGGTATTGTTGTAAGCTTAGTTACTTTTTGTCAAATTATTAATGATGATGATTCTAGGCCAATCTTTCTCCGTTTTGCGAGGGAAGTCCTTCGGAGAACAGGAAGGGAGAATGGCTCATTTGTAGAAGTTTTTTAATGTATATTATGTTTTATTTTCTTATCATTATAAGGTTAAAGGTTTACTTCTTGTTATTTAGTATAAATTGGTAGTTACATATTAGTTAATTATTTTATTAATGGTCTTATCTCTCACTTTCATAGTTGTATTTTGTGACTGCTGTTTAGTGCAAGCATCTCTCAGTAATATTGGATTTTCTTACTCATAAATATATTTAAAAGGTGGCAAAATTTCTAAATTTATTAATTTTTTTTTTTTTTAATTATAGATATCTTTACAATAATTTAACAATGATTGATTTGATAATATAATATTGTATGAATTAATTTGTTTTGTTTATGGGTATTGTTAGGTTATGTTTTTATTTCAATTTATTGTTGTCATTTAATAGAATGAATAGAATTAATAAGTGATCTAAAGGCAAGGCAATGTATTATAGGTAATTTTGTTTGTGGTGCCTCGTAATGTAATTCTTTCTACTTGTGTTTTATTTATGGGTATGTTTTTGTTTCTGAGGTTTGCTTGCATTATATACAGTGTTATTATACTTTGCTGAGGCCAGCTGAAGCTTACCTGGGTATTTTAGGTTCCTGCTTATTTGTTTTCGGTGTAATAAGTAGGGTTTTATTTTTGGGTTATAGTATTGTTTGTTTATGGCGTCCATGTATCACAATCACTTGTCACTTCGTATCAGGAGTCACTTTGCACTGTTTTCACTCACGATTATTCCTTTTTTTTTACAATAATCTTATAATTCGTAATTGGATAGATTTATAAATAAATACTTTTGATTTTGTTGTTTTGACACAGATTTGAGTTGAAGTTGGTGTTTATGCAAGATGGCGGACTCTGACATTTGCGTTCCGTTTATCCTTTCCTTGGTTGGTGGGTTAATTTTATAGAATGTTTAAGTTATATGAATTTGTGCTCTATTTTAATTTAATTCATTTTGTTATTTGGTTTTCTATTTATAATATTTTATTTTGTTGCTTAAGGTATTTGATTCAAATTTGTGTTTTTAATTATACATTTTTTTTTTTTTGTTTGCTTGAGTGTAAAGCTATCGTGTTTGTGCAGGAATGGAGCGTTGAAAGTGCGTTCTAGTTGATGTATATTACGTTTTGATGGATCAATTAAATTGCTTTTGGGATTCATTTTTAAATAATATTTTGGGTAATGATGTATTGTGAAAATTGTGTTAATTTGTTTATTATGTTGAATTATGGTTGTTCTCTCTCTTTCTCTCTATTTCTGTGGATTTTTGGACCTTTTGTGTTTTTAAAGGTTTTGAATGTCGGCGTAATGCGATTGTTGGTGTTAAATTGAATGCGCCTCAATTATGGATTTTATGGCGGTAAAGTTTGAATGAAATAAAGTGTTAATTTGAAGGTTAGTGGGAAGTTTGATTTTGCTGAGGGATCTGTGCTGCCATTTATTAATTATTTTCTAAATTCTATTGCTTAATGTTAAATTGGGGACATGTGTGGATTCATGGTTTCTATGATGTATAAGACTAATGTAAATGCATAAATTATTTTTATTTTTTTATGTTTTCACAATTGATACAAACAATAAATGAAAAGAAATATATATATTCTTTCTTATTTTTAAATAAGTTTATTTTGCTTTTTGTTTTAATGATTATTTTTGTAAAGGAACTTAAAGATTTTTGCTGTAGATGATGTGATGAATGTTGCTGGGTTATCTTTTATTTATTACTTGTGGTTTAATTTATTGTGAGTAGCTTATGTTGTGTACACTTTTGGTTGTTATTCTGTTATATATGAATGTATTTAATGTATATTGTTGTTTGTTCTGGGTACACCCTTTTTGCTGTGCAAAATGGGTGGTTATTCCAGTAATGTTTAAGTAACAGGTTGAGTGAATTTTAGTTAAGAGTATTTGATTGATTTTATTTGTTTGTCTTTAATTTTATTACATTTTATTTTGTTTTTTTTTTGTTTTTTAATTTGATTGATTACGTTTTATTTGTTTTTTAATATGAGTATTTTAATGGTTATAATAATATAGGCTTAGTTGGTTGTTTTTACAAGTTTATTCTATATAATATATAAATATATATTCTTATTCTTTCCAGTCTATATAAACGTATTTTATTTGGTACTGGGTACACCCATTTTGTTGTGCAAAATGGGTTGTATTTCCAGTTATTATTTAAGTTATAGGTAGATTTGATTTTAGTTCAGGGTTTTATTTATTTATAATTTTGTACAGATTTTATTAAATTATATTTGAATCTGGTTTATTAGTAAGTATTTAATGTTTTGTTTGAGCTGGGTACACCCTTTTGTGCAAAAAGGGTGGTATTTTCAGGGAATGAAAATACCACCCTTTTTTTTTATAATGAATTAATTAGTATTAAATTAAGGATTAATAATGGTAATAATAATGAAATATTTTTAATTTTAATTGGTTAATTGAATGATTTTAATTTTAATTTATGTTATTTGAGTTTTGTATTGGTAAATTTATTTGTAATGCTCAGGAACACCCATTTTGTTATGCAAAATGGGTTGTTTTTGTTTTGTTCTTAATATATTGTTAGCCTTGGGGTTTTTAGTTGTAATTAATGGGAAAAGAAATAATTTATGTTAGTTTATTTTGGGTTTACTTTTAATTTAGTAATAGTTTGGTTGATACATATTTATATATATAATATTTTTATTTTAATATTTTAATTTTTTATTGGATTTTCTGTATCTGTGTACCTT